>JBBBDQ010000202.1:5097500-5115000 GCA_037127315.1 Ascarosepion bandense | reverse complement strand
CGTGTGTCCCGATTTTTCTGTAATGAATGAAATTAAATGTATGTTGTGAATGCATTATTTTTCCGGAAAAAATCATTGTAATGAAAGAAATAATAAGACAAGAGAGTCAACAAGAGAACGACAGAAAAGACGAGAACGATTATGAGCAGAAGAGATACAAGCACTCCGAAAATATAATAGAGAACGAATGCAAGCAAGGAAGAATGATGTGAACGAAGAAGAGAGAGAACGTTATTGCAATATTTTGCTAACGTTGTTTAGTTCGAATATTTAATGATGCAATAGTGCAATTTCAAGGAATATTTTATTGTCACAGAATTTGCTATGGGTTTATTCATTCATTAACTGAAGAATTAACAACCATCAGAATATTAAAACAAAGAAATCCATGAAATGTTCACAGGATAAAAGCATTAAAAATTTAAATGATGTTTTAAAATTTCTTTATTATCTCCACTCTGTACTTAATAATGTCAAATAAACTAAGTATCAATGTCTTTTAGTGATTGTGTAAAAAACGTTTGGAAAAATAATACATATATATATTATAAATAAAAACATTTTTCAAACGAAATTACAGCTGTGGTATTTTGTTTTTACTGTTCTATATCATTTCAATCATATTTGAGTATAGAGGCTAAACTATCGCCCGGTTCACACTCAACCCACGTCTATTGAACAGGTGAAGAGGCTCATCCCTTGTTCCCTGTTTAGGATGTCGTTTCCGGCCTTCTCTTTTCCATTTTTTTTACCCTTACGTAGCCCCCTGCGCATCAGTAGCGTTATCGCCTTGCTTGTGGTGATATGATTAAAAAAAAGCTATCTATAGATTGTTATCATCTATCAATTGCCCCAATTTCTTGGGAACTATAATGCTGTGGTTGTGCGTTGCCTTAACCAGAGTTTTAAATTCATAATTATTATTCTCCACAATTGGTTACCAGTCAAGTTTCGAGAACCCAGTATAACCTGCTCTTTCTTAAACGTATATTTTAAGTTGTAACATTTATTCTATGTCTCTACAAGCGTAATATACAAGACTGCTATGTATTCTCACGTGATTTTCTACTTGTGTGTTTTCTTTTGTCCGTACAGAAGATAATCGAGATTATGTTGCTATGTTTTCCTCACCGCAATATAGAAATATACTCGGGTAATTTTTCACTTTTTTTTTTATCTAAGAATCGTATTGGAAAGCTTAATCAAGTGAAACTGTTTATTAATGTCACAGTTCTCACTCTTTGATTATTTCGTATTGTATCCCTGTTCCGTTCTAAGATTTTTTCAACTTTACATATTCGACTATAGAAGCAATATTCGTATTTTTAAACCAAATTAGGTTTATATAATATTTAATATTTACATATTAATTTTATTTCCTTGTTGCGGTTTACGATTTTTGTTAGGTTTTAATGTTGTACCTTTCTGTTAAGTCATTGATTATATATATATATTTTTATATATTATTTCTCTTCTTTTGCATCCACTCGTAAACAGAGACAAAATGGTTATGTCTTCTCGCTGATTACGTCTTTTCCGGTTCTCCCAGGACTTTGTTCTAGAGTTATACATACCTTCGACCCTTCATCTCTAATACAGGGTATTTCTTTAATTTCTTCTTTTTTTTTGTAATATAACTGCATCGTTGATTGAAACGTCTCTTAGCTGAATCTTCAGTGCGCAAGCCAATGAAATAAAAATTGATTTCTGCAGGCTAAAAGAAAGTGGAAAAAGAAAAAAGAAACATCAAAACCGAAATCCTGTTCTGACCCGTTTATTCCAGTGAGATTGTATACAAGTACGATGATGATTCAATGGAACTCCAACTTTCCATTTTGCATATTAATCTTAGGTAATTCTAAATCCAGAGACCATGTCAGAAAAAGAGAAGCGCATACGTTCTTAATTCAATCCGCTTATGCTGTCTGATTTGCATATAAAGACAATGCAACAAACATATATATGCGTTGCACAATGTCAGAAGGTTACATAATCAGGATAAAAAATTGCATTTCCAAATTCTATTGACAGCAGCATTAGATATTTCGTTTCTCCTGTACGAGTGTGTAGAAACATTTCCGATAATGTGCAATGGTAAATACGTAAATATATTACTGGGACTCTGAAAACAACAAAGGAAATATATTGATTTTGAGACTAGGAGTCGGTAGAGATTAAACTAAACCAACATAACAATGAATATGCATTATTATATATATATATATATATATATATATATATATATATATATATATATATAGGATGAAGTGCACCAACAGGTTTAGAATATAATGTTCTTTGGCATTTACTTTTTAAAAAGGTGCTCAATACAACGCAGATCATAGAGCGTAATAACAAGTTTCTCAACATACAATTAAAAAAATCGAACGTGTAGAGCTCTAAATATGAAATATGGAAAATTACGTGGTGATTATTTAGCCTGTTAATATACTAGAGATGATAATAATGCGTGCATCTGTATGTAGCATTTTTCCAATTTCAATAGATTTATTTCAGTTACGACTGCGCCCAGTAAAATTAGGTGAAAAATATAATAGAATTAATGAACAGAGAGCGCCTCATATCTCATTAGGACAATACTAGGTGTTGTCTTTTGAGTGAATTTTTCCCCTCATTGTCTGCATGCAGAATGCATTGAATCTATGGATTAAAATATTTTATTGCCTTTACGCATTTTATTTTATTACAAATATTTAAATTTTCTGAAATATAGCAAGTAGATATATTATTCCGCAGTATATTACAAAATAATTTCCGCAATATTTATATGAACGATCTTATTCACAAGTGGATTTACAAATAATCTCTAACAAGTTTGTGTTATGGAAGACAAATGTCTTTTTTTCTAGTCTCTGAGTTTTGTCTTCGATAATATTCACTTTATGTTGATATTTCGTGCGCATGTCTTTATCTATGTCATACTGAAATATATATATAGATGATAAATTAATACTCTTCATCTGATGAAAGAGTGAAGACAAACAGATAGAAGTATATATATTTATAAGCAATTATGCCAGTCTGTTCATCATAACACACACACACACGCGCACGCACACACACACACACACACACACACACACACACACGCGCACGCGCACACACACACACACACACACACACACACACACACACACACACGCATATATATATATATATATATATAATACAAGTAAAGAACAGGTACGGCACAAGTGTTTTCACTTTAACAAAAGTTTTCAGAGACTTTTTCAATTACGAATGATATTTTTTAAATTTCAAAATCTGAAAGAGACTGAATGTTGATTGAGGCTTGATTTATTGGTCAGAAACGCAATAGATGAACAATTATAGATGCAGGAAAAACTTATGCCTGATTAAATGTGTGTTCATGTGTAACAAAATCAGTAAATGCTTATTTTAAATATTAGCGTATGTATTCGAAAATAATGCATGCATCAAGCATATTTAAACTATATACGAATTAAATGTGTTTCTATGTCGGTAATATATTGTCGTTCAAAATTGTAGCGAAATAATGTATTCGAGTATCAAGTGATAGACTATTTTCTTTTTTAAAAGAGAATATGTGTATGTATGGGAGAATCATGGATGAATGTGTGTGTTTATTAATCGGTAGGATGGAAATCAGACGCAGAAGAAAAAACGAGTGGATGATTGAAAAGATTCTCGACATGATGGAAAGGACACAGAAAATGATGCCAAGATATGGAGTATCGGAAACTACACAAGTAAAATAAGTAGCAAATGAAGACAGGTTAAAAAGGAATGGATCAACAACAACTGTACAGAAGAAGAGAGCTTGAGTAGAACTGATAAAGCAGAAATGCATAAGGACACAGGACAAAAATAACCTGCTCTTCAACAGGATTTATAAAATCCAAGGATAGAAAGATCATACGAGAGGAAGAGGAATTACTCCAACGATAGGATGAGTATATATATATATATATATATATATATATATATATATATATATATATATATATATATATATATATTCCGCGACAAGGGAGAAAGTAATCGACTATACAACAAAGATAAGGACGGACCGGAAATATTAAATTCCAAAGTGGAAGCTGCAATGTCCAAACTGAATAGAAACAAAGCAGCTGAACCAGACGGCATCGTAATAGATCTGCTGATAGCCCTGGAAAAAACTTCGGCGTAGAGAATATTACAGAAATAATAAATAAAATTTATAATAGTGACGGCCTAAGCAAGTCGATTTTCATAGCTATGCCTAGGAAGCGATCTTCACCGAACAATCAGCCACATTACAAAACTGATCCTGATGAATAGAGCGAAAAGCAGAATCAGCCCAAAGATAGTACAAGAACAGTGTGAGTTCCTCAAAGACGCTAGAACACGGAATGTCATATTTATTATAATAATGCTCTCCGAAAGAGCAATAAAAATGAATAAAGACGTGTACCTCTGTTTTGTCGATTATGCGAAGGCGTTCGACGAAATTCCTCAACAAGAATTGAGATTCCCAGCAGCCTCAACATATTTGGGAACGACATAAGAACAGTCAAGAATCTCTACTGGCAGCAAATCGCCTGTGTACGGACAGGTAACGAATTCAGCAGATATACAAATATAGAATGGGGCGTAAGACAAGGATGTGTGTTTTCACCTGATCTACTCAACTTGTACAGCTAGACAAGGACCCTACATGTTGTGGCATGATTTATCAACGGAGGCCATAGTTTGAAGAATACAAGGTACGCAGATGATACAGTAAAGATAGCAGACGCGGAAAGGAAACTACAAGATCTCCTACAGTAGTAGCAGAAGAGAGTGACAAGGAAGGACTACAAATAAACTGCAAAAAACCAAATTCATATCATTAACACAAAGAACAGCCTAAACTGCCAAATACAGGTGGGGGATACTAAAATCAAGCAGGTACAAAATTCGAATACCTGGAAAGTCTTCTAACAAAAAACGAAACGTGCGAAACAGAGAACCGAAGGCGAATTGCCATGGCAAAGGACGCATTCCAAAAGCTGAGTAGAGTATTAAGAGACAGGAAAACTTTGCTAGAGACAAAGAAGGGTATACTGTATTGCTATGTGATGTCAGTTCTTCAATAAGGCAGTGAATGCTGGAACGTGTCATCGAAGATAAAAGAAAACTTGAATGTGGTTCTACAGAAGGTTGCTGCGGATATCATGGATCAAGCATGTGAGCAATGACAAGGTTTTGGTAAGGATTAAAATAAAAAGGAAATTAAGAATGAAATTAAGGATGAATAATAAAACTAAATACGTTTCCGTTTAAAATTATAGTGAAATAATTATTAAGCAAACTTTTTTATAAACAAATAGTATTGTTTTTAATAAGTTGTTAATGTTATGAATCTTGGAATAAAATAATGTATATTGACATACTGAGTATCTAGTTATTAAAATTATTACAATTTCATGATTAATTCATATGAATACTATTTAAAAATATTAACATATTTATAAATGTAATAATAATAAAAAAGTTTGAGAAAATTATAATAATATTTAATAATGGGAAATAATACGGAAAAAATCCAAATTATAATAGATTAATTTTGAAGTAAAATAAAATTGTAAATCACATGGTGAAAACAATATTATGATGCTATGAATATATGGAAGTATCTTTAAATTAGTTAATTATACCTCTTTGTAGATACATTTTGGGTTCATGAAGTATAGATTTGAAAAAAAATATGCAGCAGTGATATACTGTTTTAAACGAGTGGTTATATTTGATAATCATGCTATTAATATGTTTTAAAACTACTTTCTCTCTAAGAGGCTATTTTGGGGGTTAAAAAATCATTAGAAAAAATAATAAAAATTGTGTCCTATGTCATTTCAATGTAATATAAAGTCGTAGAACGTTTCTCCTAACGTAATCTTCATTGTTTTCGTAGATTTGCATTTTTCGATTGCTCGATGTCTTCCCTATGTATATGTTTCTGACTTTTAGATAGAGTGTTTTGTAAATCTCGGTATTTAAATTAGTGTTTGATGTCTTTTTCAACCTGATAATAGCACCAATAACATTGGAGGTGGTGGTAACGCTTCTAGTGTTTGGGATAGCTAATCTATTTCATTCTAGTCATCTATATTACACTATATATATATATATATATATATATACATATATATATATATATATATATATTTTCAAATAAAATTCCGTAAATTACATATGTTGTATGACCATTTCAGCGATGAAAAATCTAGCTTCTTCAGCGAAAATTTCTTTATTATGCAAATCCAGGTCAAAATTCATATACCGGAAGTTCGCTCAAAAAGAAATTCATACCGGAACTTTACAGGAAAGAAAGAAAAAATAAAATGAAATAATGAGAGGGGTATTAAAAGAGAGAGTAGCTTATGCTAGAAGGTAGACCTCTAGACATTGATACGGAGGGTAAGAAAGGAGAAAAATGATAGACGTCAAAAACGATTCAAGTGGACTTTTAGATTAAATCTGAAAAGGAAAAGAACTTTTAGATTAAATCGGTGTTAAGAAAGCAAAAATTAAGCGTGTTACGGGTATGTACGTGGGGTAAAAGAAAACGGAAAAAAGGGAAAAGGAACAAAACGTGGTTGACAGAGAAAGAGTTAAAGGAGAGATGGAGAAGAAAGAAAAAAATTGCCATACACCTTCGTAATTTTCAGCATTTTATTTGAAAGTATACATTTTTGGCTCTGTAAATAGATAATACTATTTACATCGAGCCTTCTACAAGGTTCATTTTTTATATTGATAAAATTATTAATAGTAAGATCTGTTTTTGGATTTTACCTACATGACATTTACGTTTTGGATTTATATATATATATATATATATATATATATATATATATATATAGTTGAGCATTAATATAAATATGTTTAGCGCAAAGATGGTCGTATTTTTTCAATAGTCTTACTGTCAGAAAGTATTTTAGAAAGAAAGGTTTTTTGTTGGAGATTCTTCGATATCGTAGTAGAGATAGAGAATTGTTAGTTTTAGTGCAAAGAATGTGTCATTTTATATGAGCAGGTTCTAAATATTGTGAAGTCACCGTTATGCTGATTTTATTCATCGGACGGAAGAAGCAAGAAATCCAGATTTACATACTTTTGTCCTCTTGATACATCAACGCAAAGTTTAGAATATTAACAATCGAAATGCTGCCTGTGTAACATTGTTCTGTATCAATGGGTTTGAAATATTATATATATTATTCAATCCTAAAATATTTTTGTTGCTATGTTCATCCACCACACACTGTTTAAAATGCTGTTACCTATAACTGACTTTTGATTGTAAATTACCAAATACAATAAACTTTGTTAGAAGGAAAGAGACAGAAGAATGTAATAAAATGTATATTTCAGAAAAAGATGGCTGGTTAGCAGAGAATGTCCGATCATAAATGGTGCACATGAGGCCAAAGCTGAAGCAAAAGTTTTACTACTACTTTGAAATATTTGTGTTTGTGATGAAAATCATTGTAAAAGCCCAACATAGATTATGCAGTAAATATTAGAATATTCTTCCTCTTACTGTACATTTTGCGCAAAGTTGAAAATGGCAAGAAAAGCGGGTAATAAAATGGAAAATATTGGCAAAGGTTAATGTAGGAAAGTAAAAATTGATAATATTGCAAAAAATGGGAAACGATTTGATGCATACGATGAGTAAGCTAATGGCAGCAATTAATCGCAGTAAAAGTACATAGTAAAAATACAAATCCATGAGTGCAATAAAATTTTCTATAGTTGCAACATTTATAGAGCATAAATTAGACGGAATGCGTCCTAATTAATTGTCAATATGTACTTGAAGCAGCCATTATGGCAGAGTAACATAACGACACAAAGTACGTGATTATTTATTAATACAATAAGTTTCTTTAACGTTGTGTGCGTTGACGCGCTATTTTTATTGATTATACACACACACTCATATATATATATATATATATATATATATATATATATATATTTTAATTAGAAAAAATAATTTAATTATATATATATATATATATATATATATATATATATATATATATATTGAAACTGGAGTTGTTTAGGCAGCAAATTTTCGTTTAGGGATGTCAATCAAATAAACTGCAAACATTATATCTGCTTTAATAAAATCCCTTCAAACTCACGGAAAATATTTCGTGTATTGTAATTAAAACAAGTAAGAAATACATTGTAACTATTACAGTCGCTTTTATGTTACATTTCTCAATGTTCTCACGTACTTCAACCTCCTTCCTTTAGGGGTGCAAGTTGTAGTAATAAAAAAAACAGCAGAATTGTGTTGCTAAAAATTACTGTATTTTCTTCTTTTTCTTTCAAATACAGCGGTTGACAGTAATGATTAGCTCTCATTAGAACGTAAAAAAATATCCATTAATAAATGTTTTTTTATGTTATAATGTGATAGTCATGCACGTATTAAAGCATGAAAAAAGTGTTCTTTTTATAAATATTTTAAAACATTACTGCACTACTTGTTCTATTTAGTGATGTTTGTTTTTAATGAACATTACCTTGAGGAATTATAGTTTGCATTTGTTGTTTTTTTGGTGTAGGATAGCTGTGTTGTCGATCATAAGTTTTTACATTGTGAAAGTATACAGGAATGCTCTTGTAGTAGTGTCAAAATGTTCAGATATGTGTCATGTAATACGTCTTGTTAATGTAGTTGTTGTAAATCCAGTACACACACACACACACACACACACACACACACATATATATATATATATATATATATATATATATATATATATTATCGTAGATATATTCTTCCAAGAAATATTTTAATTGATATATAGTTTTAGTTTTACGTAATTCTTCAGTTAGTGGGGAGGTGTTATTACAGATAATAAAATAAGTAATATTTCATTTTTATAATTTATTATGAATTAAAGTTTTTATTAATATCCATGCGAGATATATTAGTACGAATAATATAATGTGACTGTGCGTAATTTTATGACGTTTAAAATTATTTTTCAATATACTGTTATATGAGTAGGCTCTCTGTTCATTTATTAAACTGTCAATATATAATAATAATAAAGGACGAAACGGCAGTCCAGTGCTTCATGCTTTTTTTGCTGAGGTCTAGTAAAACTCGATGAATTACTTATATATATATATATATATATATATATATATATATATGTGTGTGTGTGGGGGGGGGATATCTTTCTTGTAATAAAAACATAATATACTGCAACGTGAAAACCATTGCAAAAACAAAATTTTAACACTATATCCAGATAACTCAGGTGAGGACTTTCGGAGAGTTTGTCTCGATAAATCCACAGAAACACGGTTCATGATGGATAGGAGATAGGAGGAATTTGACTATAAGGGTAAGTAGGTTAGAGAATTCAAATGACTTGAAAATTCAGACGGTTTCCGTGTCAGTGACGAAACGATTGATTCTATCCATATGTATCATTGGCAAGTCTGAAAAGTCATCTTGTGTCCTCGTGAAACGGACACAGAATTTTTTTAAAGTAATTTTTCATTTAATGTAGTAAAAAGTGACAAAGACGGGAAAGTTTTTTTTATATTTTTAAATCCAATGCACGTGAAAAATATGCACTTGACTTAGTGATGATCTATGCACTAACCGAAAGAAATTAATTATCGGAAGATGAAAGAAGCAATACATTTATGCTACGGGGTAGATTATAGATTATTTAGTTATATTATATTTAAAAGAAGTAATTTAATAATTTGCTATTTGCAATTTTTTCTGTCAACACAGAAAACGTAGCTCCTGTAAAAATCTACAAGATCTGTTTTTTCAATATTAAGAAAATAGAAATTATATATATATAATTATTTCTACGCACCCAAATATTTACACAATTTTGCAAGTATATTCTGAATATCATATTGCATCTTATTTCTGTTTTGAAATGTATATCATCCAATGGTATATAGAGTTTGAATTTCGTATTCAAAATATTGCGATGTCGAATAATTTTGAAATAAATATGTAAATTGAATGCAAGACTGGAGGAAAATTTATTCAGTCTAAAGTCATCAGTCGATACTGTTCTGAAATTTGGTATTCAGTACTGCGATATTAAATGATTTTGTAGAGTGTCTTTTGGTAAATGATTTTAACTTTCGAGCCTACAAGTCACGCCTCCAATGAAAAGCATTTTTTTATGTCTATCAAATTGAAGTTAACTCCGAATGAAAAAAATTCGGCGAGTTATTCCCTTGTTTTGAAGAATACATTGGTTTCAATTCAATAGCGATTTCTTATGCATACGCGAATTAGTACTCGATTAGTTTCTGTTTACATGGAATATTTTCTGCTTGCTATGACACATTAGAGATATCAAAATCAAATATTTACTAACGTTTAATTAACTCAAAAGTGTATTATAAGAGAACGGAAAGGAAAACATTAAAATCAATGTGATATATATATATATATATATATATATATATATATAGGTCCCACCCTTTTACAGTTAAACAAATAAGATGTAACCGTAAATTCTACTCCAACAGCTTCTTTACTCGCGCTTCCCGCCTGTGGAACTCCCTTCCACAAGTCTGCTTTCCCGACAGTTACAATCTCCAGGTGTTTAAATGTAGGGTCAATAGACACCTCCTATCACACTAACTCCCAACCATTCTCACAACACTCTCATCTACCCAACCCTCATTCTCGGTATCCTCACCCGCCTATCACCCACCCTCTGTTATTTCCTATATTTAATCAGCCTTTCTCCACTCTACGTAGCCCCCTGCACAGTAGTGGCAGTGACATGCCTTGCTCGGGGTGAAACGCTTATAAAAAAAAAAAAAAATATACTAGCTGAATATCCCGGCGTTGCTGGTGGTTTTTCATTTGTTACGTTGAAATGGTAAGGACAAGTGCTTATATAGAAATCTCGAGTGTGAGGTTACCGTGACACGTATGTTTTAAAATGTGCAAAGTAATTATTGTTTTTTGTTGTATTTGTAAAACAGTATTGATGTCTGGTTAATCTTGCCAACAAAAGGGAAAGTTGTATGTAAAATGGGAAGAACATAAGTGGTATTACGAGAGCCTGTAAGGTAATGTGATAACGTTGTGACGCAAAAGAATTCGATGCGTTTTCCCTGCAACGTCGGAAGGATTGTAGAAAACCTGAAATAGTCATGGCATATAATAAGGTAGACGTTAGAAAAAACTCGATATTTATTGGAATACAGATAAGCGTTTAGGAGAAATAAACGATCGCAAAATCTCTATTTAAAATTGTCTCACCCTGTATTTATTCTCTATTTATAATTGTCTCACCCTGTATGTCAATTGAAATTTTTCTTCGCATACCATAGCATCAGACTATGATCTACGAGTGACTAGATTTTGGTTGAGTTTGAGTGATTTTCATAACAATCAGTCACCATAGTTTAATGAGGAAGTACAATCTTGAAACAGAGACATTTCTGTGTCATATGATAATAAATTAATTTTAAAAAATTAAAAAATTGAATTTTAATTATATATATATATATCTATCTATATATATATATATATATATAAGAGTAATGAAAGTAATTTTCTAAACAAGAAATGGATTTATTATTCACACATACGGCAAACTTTTTTACTTTATATATCTATTTCTAATAGATACTCATATCTAAGCCGATATTTATTAAACAGTATATTTATTTCTTTACAATATTTAGGGAGAGAGAAAAAGAAAGCGAGTTAAAGAGTGACTTTTCGCAGCAAACAAAAAACGTACTCGATATTACGTATTTGAATGTTAAACAACTGGAACAGCTGGAAAATTTAAAACATCAAATGAGTAGATTAAATGTCAACATATAAACTATATGTGAAACTAGGTTGCTAAAAAGTGGATATTTTGTCAGTGAAAACTACAGGATTTTTTTATGTAGGCAGATAGAATAATGAAAACGAAATTGGACTAATACAGAACCAAGACGTGTAGAAATGAATTTGGGTATCCCAAAGAATTCTTGTAGACAATCTGAAAGAATTCTTGTAGTTAATCTGAAATATTTCTTGTAGTTCATCTGAAAGGAAAGCCTTTCAACATATCTATCATAATCATATATGCATCGACAACTGACGTACGGAAGAAGAAATCAAATCTCTATACTCCATGCTAGACAACGCCAAGGTTCAGTGTAAATCAAGAAATTATATTTATCATGGTAGACCTGAATGCCAAAGTAAGGAGGAATATGGAAAGAAACTTGTTAGCAAATTCTTACTAGGAACCTGCAACGAACACGGAGATAAATGAGTCCAATGGTGCACAGCGAATGACCAAGTAATAGCCAACAACTGGTTTCGAGTATATCAGTCAGTTAAGTGCCATACGTGCTTGGGCGATCATGTCTCGAAAAAGAAGTTACTGATTGACAAAATATTATCTTACAATAGGTTGTCATTAATTTCTGCGGTAAACTGGTTTCCACTCATGGCTATAGAACCCAATCTGTCCTGTTATTTACCCCATAGATTAAGGGATGAGACGGATTAATACCTTTTCCAAGGTTATCTGTGCGTAATTGAATGCAAGGAATTTAACAGGAATTTGAACTCGGCTCCTTGATTTCTAGTTCGACCCGAAATTCACTGCACCACAACGGACAAGTATATAGAAAACGAAAAGGCTAAAACCCAATGTACTACATAGTTATCAACAAAAGATTTATGGAATGCATCTGTTCATTATTAACCCATCTAAATACCGAATACGGAAGCGACCATCTCGCTGTTACATGTAAACTAAGAACAAATCTACGGAAATTTAAGTAACCTAACGCAGCACCCAAATTGCAAAACAACAGACAACTTAACGATGCGAAAAGTTTGAAAAGAAGACACGGTAGATAGTAGGAAATAGGGAAAAGAGAAAACAGCGCGTGACATACTTAATGGGCTTGAGCAAATAGATGCCAGAACAAGATTTGTGAGAAATAACCAAAAACAAAACTGTGTGGAGGGCCATGATAAAAAGATAATTTCAGTTCGTACAAATACCATGGGCAAGAATGTCAGTCAATTTCTTTTCTTTGTAGCTATGTTAAATAACTGTGCTAACTGAGCCCTCTTGCATTCAGGTGACAATCAGACTTGGCCTAGGTAACATCTGAATCCGCATCTGACGGATGTGATTCTTTAGACTATCTTGCCATAACATGGGCTGCTATGTGGTGCCTTTCGACAAAAAATGTATGACAGATCTTCTACACCGTCATATATCTCCTGAAAAATTATGAAGGTGAGCGAGAGAAACGATTAAAAACGTTTAGACAGAGAGTATCTAACATCTGAACCGAATGCTGAGGCATTAATGACAACTGCACATTGGCATACCTGATTGAAAGCTGGACTGTCAACAATTGAAAAGCAGAAACATCATTTTTGTAATAATAATGTTAACCCTGTTCTTGTTTAGAAGTCTTCATTAACCGAACAGCCATTTTAACTGACGTTTCAAATTTAAAAAATCTGTCTTTTAAAATATTTTCGTCGTGGAATGTCCTCAAGAGATGTCGTTTTTGATATTTGGTACAGCAGTTCATGATTATGTTGCACCAGTCTTGGTGTTTTGAAAAGAAATTGGTCTAAGCAAAGACATACATATTTAATTCACTCGATGCCATTTTTGGTTATCGGTTTCATAAAGCATTTATATGTAGGTGGCATCATTCATTTCTGTACGTGATTATTCACCTTCACGCCTTGTGTGACTTGAAAATGTTTTCATCAAACGTGAGAAAGCCAAAATATTACAAAAATTATACACAAAACTTTCATTGGAAACGAATGTATTTCTTGATCAGATCCTGAAGTGATTACAAGATATCCTGATTTGATTTGAATTTAATTTTCAGCATCCTTTCATATATGGTGTTTTTTAATATACGATTCGTCATTTAAGTAATTTATTATCTATTGACGAGGCCAATGAGCGACAATTTGGGAAACAATATCACGATAACCCTTTATCCATGTGATAGAGATAACTTCTTGTCTAAGGTTTATGCTAGTACGACGTAACAAGTCATCGAGCTCAAATGAACATATCTTGTACTACAATTGCTCAAGCCATATTATGCTGTCTGCCCGAGAAACTCTTATGTCTGTCTAGTATGGCCGCAGTTTGAGCGAGAGTTTTCTAGTTTTTTAAATAATAATAATAATGAGTAAAATTTGTAGTAATTTCTAAACTTAACCCAGTTTCTGTGTTTAGTGTACACCGTACGTAAACGTACTTTTTTAATCTCTTGTAAATCAGACATATGTGTATCTTTTTACTCCAGTTTAAGCTGGAAACCAAATCATGTTAAAACATCCAACAGCAGCAACTAAAATGCGCATTTATAATGAAGAAAAAATAATGATACAGTCAAGATGATGACGTTCAAAAATTGCTTACAGAAAATGCTATTAAGGAAACTCCCATCAATACAAGGAAAGAGAGTTAAATGTGAACCTGAAAAATGTTTCTAGTGCATAATTTTATAAGTGTCAACAAATATTAAAACTAATTTTTTGTTAATGAATGCGGTATTTTTCCGTTAGGAAAATGCTACTCAAAACATTACTATTGTACACTATAAATATTTTTGGTTCGTTTCATATTTTCATATATTGCTTTTACTTGTAGTTTTTTCTCTGGTGGTGAATTCTTAAGTCAATTAATAATTAATGATTTTAATAGAGAAATAGCTAAATAAACTATTATAGTTTACCATTCTGAGCTTTTGACATATAAGATTTATATTTGACTCTTAATAACCTAACAAAGTTTGATATAATGATATTTTTACCAAAGAGAACAATATCAGACCTCATTTTAGCATTTTTAAATTTTACTTGCCTTTTGTTTTTCATAATTTGGCTTTCGTAACAGCAGTTCGAATTTAAACACAAGGTCAGTTAATTAAGTGCTATGAAAGAGCACGACAGAGCGATCATATCTCGAAATAAACACGACTGACAGGGCAGAAGTTTTTTCCGTTTTAGGTTGCCATCGTTTTCTGCGGTAAACTGCTTGCCAACCAAGTCTATAGAAACCAATCTGTCCAGCTATTTAACCCATAGCTATAGGAGGTAGAGATGTATTGATAACTTTTTTTAAGGATATTTGCGCGTAAGTGAATGTAATGAATTCAGCTTGAATTCGAACCTGGTCGCTCTGATTTCTAATTCCAAGACAATATTCACTGCAACACAACACACCTCTTACACACAAGTTATAAAATATATTAAAACGTATTTACACCTACATCATCACTTTCTGTATTTCATTTGAATTTGAAGACAATACTTAGTATGCGTATGACTGATGCCAACAGTGAGATGGTGACAATATTCGATATTGCAATCAGAACGCGAACATGATATTCACCTTAAATATAATTGACTTTCTTTACAGCATCGATGTATTCAATTAAATTAAATCAAATATATTTCCTCTATACATGATGTATTCCAGTCTTGATTAAATTTTTGACGTGTCAAAATAAATATGCCTTATCCGTTTACGACTGATGCTTCAGATAAGATCGTCTGCCTATAATGACTGGAAGCAAATGATCAAAAATGTCTACACATACGGCGTGGCTGATCTGCAGAATATACCATATATCTTGATTGTAACTTTAGAATGTATATTACAACAACTTTTCCTACAAATTGCGCGGTCCATGATTGTTGTCACGGAGACGTTCAATTTAATGTACGCATTTTGAAGCCGCTTTAATTTTATATCTACTCCTGTGAAAGTAGCTAGCTTAACTAGATGTAATATATATATAAAATAAACTATTCCGTTACCCAACGGTGTGTAGGGCATCTTTTTTGCTGTTTCCGACACAAAGTGTTTTTTTATGAAGCAGCGTTGTTTGCCCTGTGCCTAATCCCTCAACCAGGAGGAAGGTGATTTTCTAAGCGTAGCTTAGACGTGACCAACTGCCGAAAGTAGGGGGTACCCTGTTAGGATCGAACTCACTACTCAGATATAATGATTCTAGCGAGACGAGCTTGCTAACTATTACACTACACCGAGGTGCCCCAATTATATATAGTATCAACCTAATACCTGAAGCCGGAATTTGCGCTACGGATCATCTTACAACCAACAAGAAATACATAAGTAAAACATTTAGGAATTTAATTAAAAGGATATATGAACTAATAGGGATGCATTCCCAACGAAGCCAGTCAGCACTTTAGAGCTTCAACGTAAAAAGTTTGAAAAAAAATCTGACTTAAATTTACTGCAAAAATTGGTATAGGATGACTTCAACGACAAATCCACGTACAGGTTCGTGCTGCATTTAATTTTTCTTAACAAAACAAGTACTAAATTATTTTAAATTATTCATATTCGGATTATTGTTCTCATCATTGTTGTTGGTAGCATTACGTTTCGGCCGTTTTTCACGCTAGTGTTCTTCAGGTGTCTATCAATCATTAATTCTAAACGGCAAGCCTGTTTCCACTGAGTCAGAGGAAGGAATAACCTAACGGATTAAAGCGCTGATTTGTGAATTGGGTGATGTCGTGAATATGACTTCAATCCTTGGGCTAGACAGTGTGTACTTATACTCAAGAGAGAACAGTACTAAAAATAAGAAGTAGTTGATATCCTTAGAAATAGGCAGCAGAACGAGAACAGTTTACCCACTAGATTAAATAACGTATTCAGTTAAGAATTCATTCTACTTTAATCAGATCGATATACACTTATGGAATGTCGGAAAGTCAGTCAGTTAATTGCCATACGTGATATACACTTGGGCGATCTTGTTTCGAAAGAGACATGACTGACTGGGCAGAAGATTATCCCGCAGTAGCTTGCCATTGCTTTCTGCGGTAGACTGGTTGCCGAGCAAGGCTATTGAACCCAATCTGTCCTGCTATTTGACCCATAACTTGAAGGAATGGGCGGATTCCCAAAGGGTATTTACGCGTAATTGAATGCAAGGAATTTAACTGGATTTCGAACTCGGCTCTCCGATTTCTCGTTCCGTGTCGATATCCACTGCGTCATAACGCGCACCCGCTGTCGAAAAGTAAAACGGTCAAAATGTAGCGATAACAACAACAAAGACGATGACAATAATCTGGATATATATAGTGGAAAAAAACATGAATTCTCACCTCATAAATTCAAACTTCTGTTACAATATGGGTTAAATAAAAGCAACAGGGATATCACCAAAAGCCGTAATAAAATGAATGCGATTGGCTATGGAAAATAGATGACAAATTTTACATTTAGATTTAGAGTTCGTATGTTGAGCCTTTTTACACATTTGTAATTATTCCCGCCATTTCTTTTGTATATTGCCGTAAGCCTCTAAAGTTATGGTGATCTTATAAGCGTAATTAGATGTAACACAAGTCCGATTATATGGATCATCGAGTTATAATCGAACTCACTGCTCTGTCGTATTTTTT
>JBBBDQ010000202.1:5062500-5092500 GCA_037127315.1 Ascarosepion bandense | reverse complement strand
GAAAACCTGTTTTAAAACAAACTGAAAAAATAACGTACTCTAGCATGGCGCGTTTGCAGATTGTATGGCTAATGATTCTGTATGAAAAAAAGGGGAAATATTATCATTTTTATGACAACAAATAAGTACAGAATATTTTTAGAGAAATACATTTGAGTCAGGAAACATATTGGTTCACAAAATGTTGTTGAGAATACAATGAACAGAACATGACGACATTCTTAACAGCCCAAAATTCCAAATACAGGAGGGGGGTATTAATATCAACCGATACAATAATATAAATACTTTTGGAAGTCTTCTAGCAGAAGACGGAAAGTGCGACACAAAGATTAGAAGGCGAATTGGCATGGTGAAGGATGCGTTCCAGTAGTTGAACAGAGTATTAAGAGACAGGAAACTCTCACTATAAACAAAGAAAAGAGTACTGAATTGCTATGTGATGTCAATTCTTCAATATGGCAGTGATGCTGGACAATCTTACCGAAGATGACGGAAAAACTTGAAGTAACTGAAATGTCGATCTACAGAAGGATTCTGCGGATATCATGGATCGAACATGTGAGCAATGATAAGTTTTTGAAGAGGATGCGAACGAAAAGGAAATTAATACTGAGCATCAGGAAAAGGCAGCTACAGTTCTTGGGATATGTAATGAGGAAGGAGGACTTAGAGTATCTGATACTAACGGGCCAGTTAGATGGAAAGAGAGACAAAGGGAAGCAGCGTGTATGGCAGAGCGGGGATAACGTGGTGTAACAGTAGAAGAGCCACCATGGATAGGGAGACGTGGAAGGCTATTATTACATTTGTCCAAAAGGGACATTGCACATAAAAGAAGACATTATAAATAAACGCATTCTCTAGGCTTCGTAAAAATATATAATATCAATTTTCATTGTTCGTGTATTTAAGTACCTGATCTTTAACCACGATATAGGTGAGCAGTTTTACCACAGGGATACGTCACCCTAGTGGCTTAAAATATACACTATCCTTTAATCGTCACTCTACTGGCTTCGGAAACGAAAACATTTTCGCAAGATACTGTCAGTTCCAGAAACAATAGATATATTATTGTGGTATCTTGAAAAGCTGTTTCCTTGATTATGTCATTTGTTGAGAGGTATTTACTTTTGCAATCCATGAACAATATCATTTCTCTTGAGATCTATACCAGAAACAAAGAAAGTTCACGTTGTTTATATTGTTGAGCAACAGAACAACTGATTTTCTCAAGAGATAACATGAAGTCCTCTCCAAAACAAAAAACATTTTCGGCTACTTTACCAACTCGGAATTCTTCACAAAAAAAATCCTCACATGCTAAATCAACAGTTTTTCTTGAAGCATAATAATTGTCTCACGATATAACTTGTCAGCAAACCAAAAATATAAAAAATATATCCTGCAATTTATCTCGAAAGCAGATCACTAAAAGTTATATCATAGAAACTGCCGTCATATAGAGAGCATTTAAAGAAGAAGAAGAAAAACAGAAAAAAATCGTGACATATTAACGGTCCAGGTACAGGAGGAGCAGAACAAATTAAAATGACCCTCTGCCTAAACAAATTAAAATCTTCATGACATACAAAGAGGATCGATCAATAAAGTATACAAAAAAAAACCCTAATTAGACAACATATGGGAATATAAATACAAGCAAGAAAAACAGAAATCCCGGAAAATTCTAGAAAATAAAATAATATGGGTTAAACCACTACCAAATCAAGAAAATTGGACAAAAAGACAAGAAAATACAGAAAAAAAGCCCTTCGTAAAAAACAAATCTATGGCCAAAACACATACAAGGAAATAATTTGAAAAACAAAATACAGATAAACATAACATATTATTATTACACACAAACATATATGCAATATAACAATATAATAATTCTAGGTACAAGTAGACAAATGTAAAATTGGCAAAAACTGAACAAGATATGATGAACAACCACTTGTTAGTGTATATCTACTCTACCTTGTCTTACTAATGAATGCAAAGACTGGCATGATCGAAGTTCGTTTCTTTCAGGTTAACTGTACTAGCAAATTTTCCGACACGCCATACAACAAATCATTTTGACATCTATCAACAACGACAAGATACTTCAACTGACTACTTCATATTAACTCCGATAAGCACAATTTCGTTTATTGCTTCACCTTCGTTTTCACTTTCTCGGCCGCCATAAAGACGAAAGAAGCACAGACGTTATTAGTAATCTGCTAATATTTTTACATACACACGTTCTGCTACTTACAACTACGAACTCTTGATACACGTAACTTCCTACTACTATTTCTCATTGAACATTTAATCCTACAAATTGATGTTATTCTGTTCAATTCATAAAAGCTACTTAACATACAAAACGAAATATTTTATTCTTCTACATTCCAACATCCAACCTTATTCTTCTAATGATTCCGGTAATATCTTAAGTTGTAAGGAGATCAGTTCTGCTTCACACAAGGCCAATTCAATAATCGTTAAACATCTACCTACTACTACAGAACTTTTATTTCTAGTTTTCCTCTCGTTCCTGGGGAGATGGGAGATTGCCCAACATTTTAACAGATTGATTGCTCTCTGCAACAATTTTTTTTTTTTTTGGTTCTATCTACATTTATCCGTTTCTTGGTACATTACTCAGTATGTGGAATCCTTCTTTAACTCGTTTAATGCGTGTTTGGAACTCGGTGTCACATTTTCTATCCTCTTTTAAAACCACTTCCCAGATATATAAACTTCTGTACCAGCTTCATGCTAAGTGTTTTATCATGACTTTACAACAGAAACAGGAACTCAGAAAATATATAACAAAACAATTTAAACTTCTTATTTGATAACATAATCCGAAATGATTTAGGCATACTTGTCCCGTTAATGTGCGTTGTGGTGCATTGGATATCGGCTCGGAACGAGAAATCGGGGAGCCGAGTTCGAATTCCAGCCGAATTCATTGCATTCACTTACGCGCAAATACCCTTGCGAAATGTATTAATCCGTCCATTCTTTCCAATTATGGCTTAAATAACAGGACAGATTGGGTTCTATAGCCTTGGTCGGCAACCAGTCTACCGCAGAAAGCAATGGCAATCTATTGCGGGATAATCTTCTGCCCAGTCAGTTATGTCTCTTTCGAGACATGATCGCCCAAGCGTGTATCACGTATAGCAGTTAACTGACTGACTGTCCTGTCAAAACTAATTAATTTATCGGTAGTCTCTATTTTCTCCTTTCCCATTCCCTGTTATCTGTGAATCGTAGCCAACAGATTTAAAGAGCTTCAGCATTAATCTTGCTACTACATGATGTTAATACTTGTATCTATTTCCATATTAGCGATTCATAATTTTATTTGATTTATTTTGGGTGGGGATAATGAAGTGTCTGCGCTTCCAAGCAGAGCGAATAACACACCTCTCTGCAGAGTGAAATTGTGTCGGTCTTCATTTGGTTAGTATAAGCGTTATTGGTAGTCGTATTTTTAGTAGTGTTACAATATTGTATTATTTCAGGAAAGCGGGAATACAAATAAGTCACGCATTACTGGTTTCTAATATAACAAAAAAAATATAAGCAGATTCATATGAGTAAAGATACCAGAAATGTTAAGTAGACTGCAAATGAATAAATACATTTTTACGAGTAAATCGATATATTAATACGCAAACGTATATAAAATAAATGCCATTGCGAAATGAAACAATATATATACACATGCAGACAGAGATACCTTCACACACACACACACACACACACATACACACACACATACCCATCACAAAAACACGGAGATAACAATTACACATACATATATAGATACCCTTCACACACATATATAGATCCCCATCACACACGCCGCATAAACAGATACACATAACACACACACACACACACACAGATACATATATGGCCAACAAAAACGCACAAAGATAGGCATCACGCACATTCAAACACACATACTCATCACAAACACAGGAGTGGAGAACAAAACGTCTCTATCACACACAAATTTCAGAGAAGTTGAACAAAAAGTTAAATTTAGGGTGGGAATTGAGCCAACATGGTCTATGTTAACATTGTTTAGGGCAAACAGCATTTGACGATAGGGAGTTACCACAGGCCCTGTGCACTAACCCTTCGTCTGAGGCGGTGGTAGATTATATATATATATATATATATATATATATATATATATATATATATATAAATTCAGAAATTATAACATGGATATTTTACAATATCACTACAAAAGTAGCTATTTTGTTTCAACACTTAATGTGTCTTGTCAAGAGTTGCGGTTATTTTAGATTTTTAACTTTGAATATATATATATATATATAAATATATATACTATAGTCATCCGCAGACAGATCTGTTCCGCTGTATTACATCTCATCAGTATGGCTTAGGCTTCCTAACCCAGGATTGAAATCCGACCGAATTGGTGTCGGTCGGCGAGTCTACCCCTAGGCCACGAGCGTCCAGTAGAAGAAGACTGGCATTTTAGTGCACACACACACACACACACACACACACACACACACACACACACACACACACACACACATATATATATATATATATATATATATATATATATATATATATATATCAGGATAAAGAAAAATAGTCGAGATTATCAATGTAAAAAAATTAGAAACATGCGCATGAATAGAGATGTTTTAGAAATATGCGTATGAATGGGGTTAGAATGATAAACATGCGTATCAATAGGGGGAGTATTAGAAATATGCTTATGAATAGGACGTATTATAAATATGCTTATGAATGGGGGACTATTAGAAGTATGCGTATGAATGATGGTGTTATGAACATGTATGCATTGGCTGAGTATTATGAAGAGTTTTTATAAATAGGCTTATGACTGGGTTAAGTATTATAAATATGCGCATAAATATGGACAGTATTATAAATATGCACGTAAATGGGTAAAGTTTAGAAATCTGCGTATAAATGTGCTAGTATTATACATATGTGGTTGTATGGATTAGTATAATATGGTATGAATTCGGGCAGAATTATAAAATTAAACCTCTTCTTATAATGACTTATATATAGGAAACTGAATTATTTTTCAAACATTCATTTTTTAAACAATAAGATTGAAGGTGTTTTTATATACATCTGGTAGATCGAAACGGGTCGCATAACTATTTTTCCATTTCGTTTTTAATTTATTTTGTTAGATGAAAAATTTAACATATGATTCATGTATTATTAGTTAAATGGGACAGTAAATGGCTTGTAAATTGTAATGCCTCCAAGATAAAATTGCTCACTTTTAATCGCCATAGAGAATATTTCCTGCTAGACATCAGCATGTCTGTAGCTACTCTCTTAGAGAGCAACACATTGTGCCTTTTTTATGTCTCTTTTTTAAATGACCTGACGGGAAATGACAACACTGAATATATATATATATATATATATATATATATATATATATATATATATATACTACTGGCCCTAATTATTAAGCCACCATACTTTTTAAAAGAAATTATATATTTCATACTATTTTTAGTATTTATTTTCGAGTGGATAATTTTAAATGTAAATAAAAAGGTTCTTTTTAATACTGCACAGTAACATGTGCATCAAATAAACTCTTCTGGTATCCAGTTTTTGTGATCTCTTTCCCATGCTAGTCTCTTCATCTTATTGGCTGGTTTGAAGCAAAGACTTCCCGGCTGACTTGAATTTGCAAATATTAATAACAAAAGAATAATTCTATTTTCATTTAGAATTATCCACTTAGCAATAAATACTAAAACATAGTATGAAATACATCATTTTTTAAACTATAGTGGCCTAATAGTTATGAGTGTAGTGTATACATACGTATATTGAGTATATAATACTCTAAAAATATATTTCTATCCACTGAGTGCCCATAGCTTAGAGGTAGAATGAATAACTTCTATCGAAAGAGTCATGGTTCAATCCTGGCTGGAAACAATCGGATGTCTAACCGTAATGATGAGCTCTGATATTGCAAAAAAAATAATGTCTTCGGATATATAAAATAAAGATATTATTTTGAATTATGGTACATTTAAGGGTTAAAATGCTGAATATTAAAGACAGAACTGAATCAAATATAATAGTGGACATTGAAGTCAATACCCATTTTTCAACGAGCATTTGCATTTATGTAATTGTGAGAAAGGCAACACTTTTACATTTTTAAATACTTTTTAATTCTTTTACTCCCATCATCTGCTTCGTGCATCTTATGTCACCATGGTGATTATATTTCAATGAAGAAAAAAAAATGACAACTTCAAAAGCAATTCTCAATGAGATTTCTCATAGTTAAAAAAAAAGAGATTTCTCATCGTTATTTTTCGTTAGCGAGATTTCTCTATTTGAAATCTCGATGAACGCCCTAATTTTATTCATTACATCATTATCGATATTATTTTTGTATCCGTTTCTGAAACATTAAAATCTTTACAGCTGATGAAGTGACTGTCAAAAAGCATTTGCGATGAAACACACTCTAACACACGCACACACTCACAAAAAAAACGGAGAAGAGAGAAAGAAGCATACTCAGTCATGAAATAAATGGTGGTTTTTATTGATAATTGGCTCCTTGGTTGCAGATATTTTAAATTTTATTTGCTGATTTCATTAAAAATACAATTAGATGAAATAAGATGTTATGGAATTTTCATACAATAAATTATAGAGTATAATGCTTTAACATAATTAAAATATCAATAGTCTGATCAGACTCTAAGATATTTGAAAACTTACAAATAGATGCAAGAAAACAGTATCTGGGAACATATCGTATATCAGTCAGTTAAGTGCCATAAGTGTTACACGCTTTGTTGATCATGCGTCGAAAAGGACATAACTAACTGATCAGAAGATATTCTCACATTACATTGTAAATTCTTACTGCAGTAGACTGGTGGCCAACCAACGCTATAGAACCCAATATGTCCTGATATTTAACCCATAGCTGTAGATAGAGGAGAAGTATTAATACATTTTATAAAGGCATTTGTGCGTAAGTGAATGCAATGAATTCAACTGGAATTCGTACTCGGTTCTCCAATTTCTTGTTCTGAGCAAATATCAACATTTACTCGAATATAGTGCGAATCTTTAAAGCAAAAATAAGAGATCGCACTATACGCAGACAATCTATTTAAAAAGTTAAAATAGTGGAATTTTAGCGAGCGGTTGCAATATAAAAATTATATATTTTAGGGGTTAAATTATATAAAAAATGGATTGTCACTATACATGAAATAGATGACTATACGCAGTAATTTACGTAAAACAATATATTACTGATAACAACTACATTGTGTCACACATTTTTGAGGATGCATATATGATTGCTTTGAAAGAAAATTATCTGTAGAGCCTAATGCTGGGTTAAATATCATCCTTCGTGTACTTACTCTTCAAGAGTGTCAAATTAACCCTGTCTTATATACTTTTTAAGGATGATTGCACACTGGGAAAGTGAATGGGTATGTGTCTTTAGCATATGATTTGTGCGAAGGTAACAATATATAAACGCCCATATCTGCGTGAAAGGAACCTTAAACACAATTATACAAATGCAACATAGCGATTATACATGCACACAAATTATGTAGCGTGAGGATAAGTAGACAAGCAAGAACAAGTTATAAACCATCTAATTAAGCCAAAGAAAGACGTATTTTTTATCACACGAGAAATGAACAACTGGGAAATAAATGAATGATACAAAAGAATAAATAATGTAAAAACGGAATTAAAAAAGTAAACACAATCATTAAATATACGAACAAAATGCTCAACGATTAGCTAAGTATTGTAAAAGTATTAAAGAATAAACTCTGAGACTGATTTCTAAGAAAAATGTTCGTTAATGTATGTCTGTGTAAAAGTTTTTTGCTCTCGTATGTTTGAGTTTTGTTTAACGGCAAATCAAACTCTAAATAATTTTTTCCTTCAAAAATGTATCATGGCATTTTTTTCCCTCAAAAATGAGTTATGGCAATAATTGTTTCTTTCAAAAATTTATTGTAGGTAATATTTTTCTTCAAAAATATATATTTTTTATAAAATCTATTTTCATGTATATATTTCTGTAAAAGCCTATTTTCATTCTTTCAAAGTATTGTTTGGGGGGTTAACTCTTTGCTCATTGTTGGGACTCTAACAGGTGCTACCATTCTGAGTTAGAGTAGACCTGGGTACAACAGCAATCAAGAGGTGGTTCCATGCTCCTTAAAACCTTCCATTCAGAGGCCTTGCTGCTGGATGCCGTTTACCGTGGTAACTAGGACATTTGCTCTAATAAGAGACAAAACAAGAATTAACCATATTAATAAAAAAGGAATCAAAATACAAAGCAGAAAAAATAGAAACAATTTAGGGAAAGAAAGAAAGAAAGAAAGAAAGAAACAATCTCCAAATAGACGTATCTTGTGGTTTAATATACATAGTTACAGAATGAAAGATTGTACAGCCAAATACGAGTTCCAATGGAGCTCGTTACTTTCACTTAAATGAAAACATTCTTGCAAAAGATTCAAAAGATGTAAATCCATCTATTCTACCTACAGCTGGGTTGAACATTCTGAGTCCAATAGTCTTGTTTACTAATCAGTCTACTGTAGAAATATACGGCACCCTACTGCAGGAATATTTTCCGCATATTCAGTCATAAATCGAAAATTTAGCAGATAAAACAGTAAAATAAATACGACTAGCGCAAATGGTAATGTTTGTATTAGCCGTTTGCCTATTAGGAATCACTCTGTTATTCCTAACCTATCTGCCTGTGCTACTGTCGGTTGAATTTATCAATTTTTTTTTTAAACAGGTTTTCAGAATAAAAGGTTTCAGAATCAAAGGTTACTAATTCTTAGACATCTTTCCAGAGTTGATATTGATTTTAATCATGGACTTTAAGTAGGGGGGAACGTCATCACCATGATTATGTCAGTATTTTCTCTTCGAGTTGCATGTACTATTAATTTGAGTTGATGTTGCTGGAGAAAGTCTTCAACTGATGTTGTTTCTGTTGTTTAGTTCATCCCTTTGTGATTCTTTAGAGCCTTTTCTCAAGGTTCCAAGAAAGATTGTCATCTTACAGACCTCGTTGGCCATTTTTAATTATTGTCCTGAGAAAGCGTTTGAATACAGCTGGCATTTCTGACCTGTTTAGGCGCCATGTTTGAAATTTATATGAATGACTCGTTCTTAATAGGCACATGACTTCATTTCATATGACTCACTTTGTTAAATATTATCCATACAACAAGGAAAAAGAAAGTAAAAAATATATAAATATAACGTAATCTTGGGGCATTGTGTTTCTAAAAGCCAAAACCTGCGTATTTAGTCTTGATATATGTTTCATCTCGATTTAGGCTTGAGAGACACTTTAGCTAGAGGTTGCCGGAAAATGATAACACTATATTAGTTGTATTATATAAATAAAAGAAACAGTGGTAGGGAACTAAAATGTTGAGAATGAAGAAGGGAAATGGATATTTACCATGCAATTGAAGCGGTGAAAATTGGTGTTTTCAGAGAAGCAACAACATGGTTGCATATTTCAAAATATGCCAGTTTGGAGGCATAACTGAGTTTAAATTTCTTCCTGCTTTTGGAAAACGCAACGTATGAAATTTTTCGGCTCAGTAAAAGTGGCACGGCATGTGCTAACCTTAAATATTCGAACAAATGGTATTAAAGAATGGAGTTAATATGAATATTCTACATGGAAGTAGCGATATTAGTAAAACGCTTGTACATTTTCGTGTATTGAAAACTCTCTTTCACTCATAAAACCCTAAAAAATACGTTGAAAAACTATTAAAGCTAAAATGTATGAACATCGCGAATATGAATAATATACATATTCCATTTATGCCTCATCTAACTTATGTATGGATAAATTAGTGCAGAAAATGGCAGCTGCCAGGAGCAACAAAACATTGAACCTAACCGAATATTTGTCCAGGAACTTTAGCAATGGATTGAATATACGAGTTCCAATCGAGCTAGTGAACATGAGAACATGAGAACTAAATGAGGAAACCCCGTTGTCCGTTGAACCGGTTTTTTTGTCTGAAGAAACTGAATATCATATTAGCAAAACAATAAAAAAAGATACATAAACATTTACTATTGAAATTATCAGATAACTTCATTATTTGATTTTCCCATGTATTTTAATTATATAATTATTCAACAATTTTATGTAATCAATTCAAAAATATAAAACGATAAACAAAACTTATGAATGATGTACTGAGCCAGAGAAAACCACGAAACACTGAGGCAAAAATATAGAACGTTTTAATTCAAATAAGATTCAAAAATAGAAAATTATTATTTTTCCATCTCAAGGATATATGTTTGGCGGTTTGGTCTTTTACTCTGTGCAAAATAATCACATACAAAATAACAAAAAACATTCTTATTTGGTAATTGTTTAAATGATCTAGTAGCAGGGTGGATTAATTGAATTCCTTTTACGGAATATTGATTATTTCTGGGCTATTTAAAGACGAAATATACAAGAATAATATATTTTATTAAAAGATATGGTGTACTAATATATTTTTTATAAAATAATAACTACTATTCTACATATTAACTGGGCGATGTGAATTCATACTTCTCCCATAGGTATTTGAGCCCAAAGGAATAGAGCAAAGCAAACATCAACTGCACTATCGGATTACTCAATCTAAACTGCTATCCATTAAAGGCTGAGAGGAGAAGGATGCAAAAAATGTAAATACTCCATTGCATGCAAACTTAGTACTGACATCAATTGGAAGAATGATGTATAAGTGGTTAATTAGTGGTTCTTTATATGGTAAAATATTTAGACTGGTTCTTTCCGTACATGTGTGAAATTTTCTACTTGTCTTAAGATCCCACTTCTCTTTATCAGATCTTTCTCTGATCTTTTTTCTCTTTGTTGTTGCACCATTGCCTTCATATGAAACTATAACGCGTTATCTCTCTTTTTGGGCTTAACTTTGAGAACATAAGGACAACGTCAATATATGAGACGAACAAAATATTAGCCGAAAATATCCAAGAAAATATTTTTGTAATATATATATATATATATATATATATATATATATATATATAATCGCTTCTCAATCATACTAATTTATTTCACGGACGGAACAGAATGGCTGAAAAAAAAAGGAATGACCAAGCTGCGTTTTTCTCGATGAGTATTTTATTTAACTATATGATACGACGAGTCATATATATATATATATATATATATATATATATATATATATATATATATATATACACTCCTAATCAAAATTTTAAGACCACTTCAAAATCTTTAAAAAAAAATTTTTTTTACGGATAGATTTTCAACTTCTAGCACTTAAGGTTACCAATACTACAATCTAAAATGTTATGGAAACAAAACGCTCTATTCCAAACATTTTATTTAGAAATTTACATTTTTATAAAATGAGGCGATTTACACATGATCAAAATTATAGGACCAGAGACAAATTTTTTACGAAATTGTACAAAAAGTGTATGAAAACATTCAACAACACAATTTAATAATGAGTTCTACCTCCACTGCTTTTGATCACTTCAAAAATTCTGTCGGGCATGCTAGAAATAAGCGTTTCCATTAAGGTGCGGAGGATGTTGCTCCAGCTTCTGAAGATGGCTTCACGAAGTTCATTTTTTGTTGAATATTGTTTGCCATTTCGATAAACAGCTCTTGTCATCCATCTTCAAACATTTTCAATTGGGTTCAAGTCTGATGAGCATGCAGGATGTCCCAAGAGATGGATCCCATTTTCTTGTAGAAATGTCAAGGTCCGTCTTGCAGCCTGGATTGCAGGATTATTCTGTTGGAATAACCATCCATCCACACACAAACGATGGCCCTCCACCATCAATGATGCTTTCTGTAGCATGCTAGCATAACCAGCCGCTGTTTGACAACCCTGCATCACCTGGAGCTCATCGTCCCTCTGTAAGAAAAGGCACCCCATACCATTAGGGACCCTCCACAACAATGACGTGTGGAGAAAATTTGAGGAAGTATGTTTTTGTTATGCCAATATAGTTGGAAGCCATCAGGACCATTTAGATTGAATTTTTTCTCATCAGAAAACAGGACTTTCTTCCACTTCCCAACGTCCCATGTTTGGTATTCACAACCAAACTTTAAGCGGTCCACCTTGTGACGTGGAAGCAGCCGAGGAATTTGTTTACGCTTTTTATTTACCATGCCTTTTTGTCGTAAGTGTCGTCTGATAGTTACGGGACTGCACTCAGCATCTGTTACTGCCTTAATTTGACAAGAAGAAAGTCCCCCCTCTTTCATAACAACCCGTTTTATTCTCTTACTCAATGCAGGAGAAATTTTTGGGGGCCTACCCGAGAATTTTGCTTTTCCATAATTCTCACTGTTCTTTAGAAAGTTGCAAATCACAGTTTTACTGCGGTTTACCTTAGCTGCGATCGCCCGCTCTGACAAACCTTGCTTATGGAATTCTAGAATTCGAGAACGCTCAACTTTGGTAAATTTGCTTGCTTTAGGGATGGTAACACCTTTACGCAGTGATTGATAATCTCTAACTGAACTAAAAACATTGGAATTACCATAGATCTAACAATTTATAACCCTGGTCTTATAATTTTGATCATGCGTAAATCGCCTCATTTTATAAAAATGTAAATTTCTAAATAAAATGTTTGGAATCCAGCTTTTTGTTTCCATAACCTTTTAGATTGTATTATTAGTAACGTTAAGTGGTAGGAATTTAAAATCTATTTGTAAAAAAAAAAATTATTTTTAATGATTTTTAAGTGGTCTTAAATTTTTGATCAGGAGTATATATATATATATATATATAAAAATATATATATATATATATATATATATATATATATATATATATTGTACGCATAAAAATTATACCATATGTCTACACTACACGTAGTATGAAATGAGTACGAAAAGACAGGTAATCTAGTCATCCGCTGATTTACGTATTACTGGAGAATCCATATTTATTATTGCATATTCACTAGAGACTGCATCGTGAGCATCTTGAATCATGCGTTGCAGGTTTAGTTGTGGTGCACGGGATAAAAATATAATTGTTCGGTTTAACTTCTGGAAACATACTAACTAGATACTTTCTTTAACCTATGAAATGATATCATTAATGGCCTTCAAGTGACTCATGTTACTTCATCTTCACCAAAAGAAATTAATCGACTAAAATAGTCCTTGTATACGTTATATATAGAGAGATAGCTAAAATATCTAATTTCGCAAGAAACTTTTTTTAATGGTGGCTTATTGGCTTATTAATCTCTATTCAATATTTGGAATGCATTTTCTTTGTCGGCGTATCCCTTTTCGTATATTTATATCTAATTTTTTTTCTGCTTCCTGTACTTTCGACCAGCGATAGTCTTTATCAAGAATACGACTAATCTTACTGTAAAATTAAGAAAGAATCCGGTTTAGATTTTTGGGAAAATAAAATTACAACAATCAACAATCAGTATAGTAACCATACGCTTCTTCAGATTTCGTGATTTCCAGCGAAGATTTGTTGAGGAAGAAAAATTCTTACGCGCAAACTTGGTCAAATATGGTTCTTCGCCTGGGCATTTTTACACTAACAGCCTCTCTCATTTCGACCTTTTAGTGCCACTGCAATATTTTTTCTTTGTAATGGACATGTCTTATGAGTTTAGTTAGATTAGATTCATAACCAAAAAGTGATAAGGAAGCATATTACGAAATCATTTTCACTTTTGAAATGAGCAGGAGTAGTATTTTGTCTTTCAAATGCACATTTTAAAAAATGAACACATTCGCCTTATTCCCGCATACCAAAAACGGATTTTAAAATACATGGTAATGTCCGCCAGTTAAGTGCCATACATGCTTAGACGATCATGTCTCTTTCTATTCGAACAGAGGTGTTTTCGGAATACGTTGCCAACCAAGAATATAGAACCAATTGGGTCCTGCTATTGAACCCATAAGTTAGAGAAGAGATGGATTTATATGTTTGCCAAGGGTATTTTTGAGTAAATAAATGCAATAAACCCAAATGGAATTCGATCTCAGTTCTTTAATTTCTCATTCTGAGACGATGTCCATTAGGCTATGCATCATCAGTAAATTTGATTGATGTTAATGACAAGCCAACACTCATACACATGGCCGAGACTCACTTTTGCATTTCCCTCAAAATAGAGAAAAAGCTAACTTCTTTTTTATCGTGGCCTCAGTAATCAACACTGTTTAACTATTTGATTGCTAAACGAATTCTGAGACACGTTATAATTTCAATAGTTATATATATTTCTGATATGTGGTAGTATTCACAGTATTTAGATTAAATAAAGGGTTATTCCGAGCAACTGAAGAAATTCCTAGCAACTGAAGTAGGGCGGAGCGTTCAAAGACCGTAACGTCATACAAATGGCAACATAGATGAAAACAATAGTCCGAATAATTTAAATACTGTTATAATTTTAATTATAAAATAGTTAGCTTCTGTTAAAGGCGCCATGATTAAACAGTTTATATAAAAAGTTAGTGGGTAAATATTATTTTACGAATGTACATCTGTGGACGTTTTTGACAGCAAAATATTTGAGCGGATTATACGCTGATTCCTCACAGGTTATCCCCTGAGCGTGAAAGGAGGGAACATATATATATATATATATATGGAGTGTTGAGCTGTGATAGTTTAGGGCACCAAGATAGTGGCTTTTCATTAGTTTTACTAATAAATTGGAATAATTTATAAATCCATTTGCGATAATTTATTTCGTGAATATTTTATAAGGTATAATCAGTTCCTCATACCAATTTTGTATTTATTGTAAAAACCTTTGATTGGAGTAGATAGTTATTACTATCTCCCGGTCTCACACTCCACCCCCTTCCTTTGAATGAGTTTAGAGGTGATCGACTTGTTTCTTGTTTAGGAAGGGGTTCCCGGTTCTTCCCCCTTCTCCGGTCTTAGTGTTAGTTCAGCTGGAAGCTCTTTGCAGTTACGGAGTGTGGTGGCAAGGTCTTTACATTCTGAGGGTACCGGGTTGGCGGTTTCCTGGTTGCTGCTTCCGACTGGTAGATAGGAGCCCGAAATCTTGCGTAGCGTCTTGAGAGGCTGCTCTGATCAACAGTTGAATAATACCGGGGTTCTTGTAGTGCCATATCGCGCATGGACGGGCGTCCCTGCATGATCGTTCGGTGGGCAGCCCCGAGGCCACATTATGTTGTAGGCCGCGCCAGTCTCCATCCTTCACAAGTTGCAAATGATTGACCGACTGATGCTATTCTAAGACCTCTCCTTAACTGAATCACTATGGAAAAAATCAAACATAATAGCAAAACTAAACCAGCTCATTTGAAAACGCCCAAACCTGTCTGCATCTCTTTCACTAACATACGCGGCATCCGCACCAACTTCCTCAGCGTAGATTCATTCCTCCATAATAACTCACCTGATATATTAGCCCTATGTGAAACTAATCTTAACCCTTCTATCCCCTCATCTGAGTTCTACGTTCCTGGCTACCTTCCCGTCTTCAGGAAGGACTCCAATGTTCATATGCATGGGCTTGGCGTCTATGTCAGCGAACACCTTGCCTTAGCTAGGGTGTCATCTTTTGAATCCCCAGATCATTCTTTCATGTGCTTCCGCCTCTCACTTCTCTCGATTAGTTATCTCTTCTTTCTCTACTGCTCTCCTTCCTCCCCTGACTGTTCGTTACTTGACATCATTTCTGACAATATCGACAAAGCCATTTCTTCCCATCCCTCTGCACATGTATTCGTGTTTGATGATTTAACGCCCACCACACCAAGTGGCTGAAGAACGCTGTCACTGACCCTGCTGGTGTCTACACCATGAACTTTTCAATCACCCAATCCCTTACGCAAGTAGTGGACTTCCCCACGCGTATCTCCGACAACCCTAACGGAAGGGACTCACTTCTAGACCTCTGCTTCACTTCTATCCCAGACTCTTGCACTACCAGACAACTCTGCCCACTCGGAAACTCTGACCACACTGTAGTGTCCGTCAATATTTCACTCCACTCCCGCCCGACCCATGAAACCCAGACAAGTAGAATATCCTACAGCTATCAAAGAGCAGACTGGGATTCGTTCCGAGACTTCCTCTGTGACATCCCTTGGAACAACGTCTTTAGTCTTCCAATCGAAGAACGTGCATCCAAGGTCTCCTCCTGGGTTAAGACTGGCATCGATGCCTTCATCCCTGCTAGGAAATTCCAGCTTAAATCTCATTCGTCTCCATGGTTCTCACCCGCTTGCTCGGCTGCCATTGCCCACCGGAATCATTTCTTGCGACTCTATCGTAACTACGCGTCGGATCAAAACAGGCACCTTTTCACTTCAGCTCGTAACAAGTGTAAAAGGATACTTAACAATGCTAATATGTTGTTTGCTGCCAGAATGAAACAACGCATAGCATGCTCTAAATTCGGCGCTAAAGACTACAGGCGACTCTGTAAAAGAGTACTTAACAAGAGCAAGTCCACAATACCCCCGCTAATCAACAAATTTGAGGTCCTCACCTCCCCAGCAGATAAGTCTGAATGCTTTGCCCGCAGATTCTCGAACAATTCGAGTCTGGACTCATCTGGAGTTTTTACACCCGACTTCTCACCTAGAACCGAGGCACAACTGAATGATGTCCACATTACACCTTCGCTTGTCTCTAAGATAATCTTAAAACTTGACCCTCACGAAGCGAGCGGCGGTGACGGAATCCCAACCATAGTCTTAAAGAAATGTGCCCCTGAACTCTCCTCTGTCCTTTCTAAGCTCTACAACCTCTGCCTATCTGCTTCCTTCTTTCCTGCCTTTTGGAAATCTTCTTCTGTAGTTCCTATATTTAAAAACACTGGAGAACCCTCTGACCCTGCAAATTACCGCCCTATCAGCCTTATTCCGATCTTTGGCAACGTGTTCGAAGCCATTATCAACGTCGAGTTGGTTCAGCATCTCACAGCACACAGGCTCCTCTCGGACAAGCAATATGGTTTCCGCTTCACCAGGTCTACTGCTGATATGCTAAAGACCATCACCGAGTACATATACCAGGCACTCGACAGGAATGGCGAAGCCCGAACCGTTACATTGGATATATCTAAGGCGTTCGTTTGGCATGCTGGCCTTCTATGTAAACTGCGGAGATTGTTTGAACTAATCCAGTCATTCCTCTCTAACCGCAGAATAAAGGTGGTATTAAACGGACATGCCTCCCAGAACTGCCATACAAACGCTGGTGTCCCCCAAGGCTCCATCTTAGGTCCTACACACTTCCTGATATACATTAATGATATCCCTGATTCCATTAGAGCCCAAATAGGTTTGTACGCCGATGACACCACAGTTTACTCTCGCCTCCTACAAAAATCTGGTGTAGGCGTCAAAGCTAACCTCGCAGCCTAGATTGAAAAAGACCTTCAAACCAAATTGGACTGGATGTAAGAAATGTCTAGTAAATTTTAATGCTTCTAAAACGAAGCTACTCTCAATTAACCATCATCGACAATCTCACCTACCTCCCATTAGCATGAACCAGGCTTGCGTCCCAGAGAGTAAAACATTACGCCTCCTTGGTCTCACACTTTCAGCTGAACTCAAATGGAATGACTATATCGAATTCATTGCTAAATCCGCTGCTATGAAAGGGCCCGGAAGTTTTTTCCGTCTAAATCTATCCTGCACATATATAAATCTACCAGCCGCCCGTGCATTGAATACTGCTGCCATATCAGGTCGGGTGCCCCGGCTATTCTCCTCGGGCTTCTCGATAACTTTCAGAAGAGGGTCTGTAATGTGATAGATACCGACTTGGCAGACCGCCTGCAGTCTCTCTCCCACCGGCGCGACGTGGCTTCCCTGTGTCTCTTCTATAAATACTTTCACGGCTTCTGCTCCGATGAACTTAGATCACTGGTGCCCCCTAAATACGAATTTGAACGAGATACTAGATTAGTAACTAGATCCCACCCTTTAACAGTGAAACCGATAAAATGCAACCGTAACTTCTACTCCAACAGTTTCTTTCCTCGCACTTCCCGACTGTGGAATTCTCTTCCACACGATTGCTTCTCCGACGGCTACAATCTCCAGGAGTTTAAATGTGAGGTCAATAGACATCTCCTAACAAACTAACCTGCTCCCATTCTATCAAACACTCTTCCCATCTGCCCAACCCTCATCCTCGGTATCCTTACTCATCTGTCACCTTCCTCTTGATATTCCCTATGTAGCCCCATGCGCAATAGTGGCAGTGGATGCCTTGCTTGGGGTAAGATGATTAAAAAAAAAAAGGAGCTGCAATTTTTTAATCAAATATTCACGAAATATATTATCACCAATGGATTTGTAAATTCGTCTAATTCATTTTCAATACATAGTATTTCTATGTATGTTTACTTCAGATTTTGTGTCTATATTTTGTTAATAATTATCGTAAAGATATACAAACTACCTTGTGTCATATTCTGTTTAGTTCGGAGGACAGATACATAAAATCAGACCACCTGATCATTTTGTGTGGTGATCGATTGTGTTGTGAAACGACAACTAACAAATAATTATATCTAAATATATCATCTTTATGCACTGTGCCCCCTCAGTTTGTAGGCCAGCATAGTTTTCCACAATTTCCTGTCCTTAATAAATTGTGTTTTTCTGCTATTTATCCTAAACCCTGTTCCGCCATACATTTACTGAAGTTTACAAAGTTCGTTATGCGTATTTTTTCCTTTGTTTTTCTTAGCTTCAATCTTTCTTTTCAATTTTTGTTTCTATTTTTCCTAAAATAAACCTAGCCAACTAAATGAGACATGATTCACGCTAAGCGGCGAATGCTTGATGCTTGCCACAGCTTTATCATTAAACATAAGAAATTTTAACTCAGTTCAACCCAGTTTTCTTTATTCATATGCATATAACTTCCTTTATATCGCTTCTTTATTCACAATAATTTTCGTTGATGTTTGCGTATAACACAATGTTTTAAAATTAATTTACTAAGAAACTTCATATATGGTATTGTTTGTAAATTTTTAATCTTAGTAATATAACCTTATAACCCAAATGAACCAAACGCAAAATGTATTTATATGAAGAATTTATATCCATTTACACATCGAATAATGAGCTGCTTAATGAGAAATTCTACGAAGTAGTACGTCGGCGGGTGAAAATCCATTAATTACATTTTCTCGCTTGATACCTTGTCGCTAGAGCAATTCGAATGATAATAGAAAACTTGTTTAGTAAAGAGCTGTTTGTTATTCGTTTCAATTAAATATTAATGTATACCCGGTGAAAGGCGCACATAAAAAGTTGAAATAGGAAAATAGATGAAATAGGCTTGTTTTTGTGAAATATAATTATTTTAATGATGCCATTTCAAACCTTAATCGGTCATCACAAATGATGATAAGGTAGTCTGATTTAATATATCTGATCTCTCCACTAAGGTAGGATGTGACTCAAGGTACTCATCTTTTTATTTATACATCCCATACTTTTACAAAAAATTGTCCACACGAGCAGAGTCACATTTTGTCCATAAACTTACAGCAGCTCATTTTGCCCTCATGAGATATATGCAGCCGAAATGAAAGATACCTCGGAACTCTGTGCCTCATGCCCACTGAACAGTGGGCGACCTAAACAAATCGATCACTGTCGAAGTAACATATAACATATGTGTAATGTGTTTCAGTGCTGTTTCATATTTGCAAAACTTGTGTGTGATTTCGTTAATTGTACTGTCTTGAATCATTTTTTGTTTCCTGATTTACGAAGACATCTTAAACTATATCGTCGAGATAAGATGCCGTACGCATTAATTAACAACCATTTGTAGTCAATAACAATCGTTGACATGGCCGTTTCATTCAAAAACCTGAGATACGAATGCTGCAACTTAATATTTTTCAGTGAATCAGATTCATCAGCAAAAGTCTGTTTATGGTTTATGCAAGCGATACATTGTCACAATGAAAACATATAATATAATTCCTAATCAAATATAATAGTTGGCTAGTGTTTGAGTCAGTTGACTATGTTATACATAGACATGGTTCAAATTAAAAAAGAGAATTTGGTCCAGTAGGCAGAGGAACACCGTCAAAATGGTTACACACAAAAACCATTCTTTGCAGACAGCAAAGGCCTTTTCAGATGACCTACATACGTGAATATTTGGTTTTCTAGCGTGACACTAATCGGCTAAAAGAAAAGCTATACACCATAAAAGGTGAAGGTCGATTATATTTGAAAAGATAGTCTATAACGACGTTGACAACGACGATGCAATTATATGCGAGACTTTTTTCGTATTAACTATTGTTTCATATTCATTGTTTACTCTCTGGCCGGCCTTACAGTCGTAAGTTGCTTTGAACGTTGAAACCGCAGTATAATTGGCCTAAAGATTACGTATATGAGTGGCTTACACAAAACGAATATATTTAACCTAGAGATAACAAAGTTATACCGAAAATTTACCACTATCAATGCATCCTTATGATACAATTTGATCTCTAGTCTATCAAATGTTGCCGGAGGCTTCTCACGTTTCAGACAGGCAATTTTTTTTTCATGTCTTGTACGCTGCCTGACCTAATTGATTCGAAAACTGTAAGAGTGGCTGCGATGTTGGCTGGCGATTGTGACTGATTAATTCTATTTTACTCATGGATAATAGGAGTCTCGATTTAAAAAGCAATAACATATCTTATTAGATAGTGAAAAGAGTCTGAGGCTGCTTTGCTTCATCAGGTTATTTCCTGATTCTTCTGAATATAATAAATAACAAAGCTTTTTCTTATTCATAGGGTTTACTATGTCATGCCAAAGAAATGATAAAATAAAAGAAATAATTTTATCTTTTCTTTGACGTGCAATAAACTAATCTATCTAGATGCATATGTAGTACCTCACATTTATCTATGCCTATTTTCTATCACTGTATATATTATTTAAAATTCAATATGTTAATCTAGGAAGAAGGCTCTATATTGGCAAGAGAGTTTATCCTCTCTCCTACGATAAAGACAGTTGTGCGCACCATGCAACACAAAAAGGGTTTCAGAAAATACCTGTTAACACATCACCGCTTACAACTGAAACCACCTTCATTATTATGTGTGTGTAAATATGTTTTAACACCAAAGATGTACTGATGGCAAGGATTATGGCAGCGTTCACTAATTAAGCAAGAAGACCGTCTACCAGAGATTTAGGAGATTAAAAAATTTACCAAGAGGGCATGGCTGAAGCCAATGTCAATTTTTACAAGTAAAATTATTGTTCAGTATTTTAAAAAAATCGAATTTTTCATAAGTATGTCTGTAAAAACATTGTTATTTTTATTTTTGCGAACTTAAGACTATTTATTGATCGCACCGTGCATATACACACACATATACACGCACACACATATAAATATATATTTATATTTGTCATCCACATACAAGCCTGTTTCGCTGTATTACAGCTCATCAGTGTGGGTATATAAATATATATATATATAGAGAGCGAGAGAGAGAGTATTAATAAATTTATTTCTATGTTGTGTGTAATGTTTTTTCTTATTCTTTTGTGTTTCTTCGTTATGATTAATTATATACTTCAGTGCTAACACTGAAATATGAGATAAGAGTAATAATATAGAAATATAACGTAGTATAGAAGTATAATTTTGTAATACAATACAGTCTAGTGAGAAACGCGTAGCCAACTCAGTCAGGAAGATGCCGAGAAAATAGTATACATATTAACATTTATTTATTTATATTTTTTGCTCATTACCACCCTATAATAAGTTTAAGCGTCAGTGAAGGTAGAGTGTTACTGAAGGAGGATTTTGTTAGAATTTTAAGGAGAGCAGTTCATGCGGATGTATTTGAAAGCTAAAGTTTAACCGCAAATTTAAATAGAGTAAAATTGTTGTGATTGGGTAAGCTTCTTCATGGGATTCAGTTCCAAAAAGCGGCAGTTCTTGCGAAGAAGCTATACGAATGGAACGTACTTTTTACTGAAGAGAATGAAGGTGGTTCGCCTCAAATTACTTGCGTGGCATGTCTTAGTGGAAAGGGGAGATTTGAGGGAAGTAAGGAAAATATCTTCTTTGAACATTCGCTATAGAACGCACGTTAAAGTCGCAAAAGGTTTGTAATATTTCATCACCGACAAGGCCGCATTAAATGATTTTTAATGTTATCTAGACTGGAACGTAAACTATGACTGTATACGCTCAGAGACGGCAGAACTATGTAAATAGATTTTTTTAAATTATTTCAGTCCAAGCAAGGCAGTTTTACTGCGACTCGTGTCCAGGGGGTTACATAGGAGGAGATAGATTGATGAGAAAGATATATGAGGCGTCAGGAAGTAGGTAAGAGAAGGATGAGAATACTGGTATGATGAGGGTGGAGTGGAGGGAGAAAAGAGCATGAGGGAATGGATGCGATTGAGAGAGACAAGAGATGACAATTGACTTTACATTTAAATTTTTGAAGATTGTAGCTGTCGGGGAAGCAAATATACGAAATGGAATTCTACAAGTGGGAAGTGCGAGAAAAAAAGCTGATAGAATATAAGTTGCGGGTAAATTTTATTGGCTTCAGAGTAAAAGGGTGAATCCTGGTTGCTAGTCCAGAAGCACGATGAAAATTCATGTATAGACGGCAACAGGGGGCTAAGTTCATCGGAGCAGAAGACGTGAATGTATTTGGAGAAGAGACACAGGAAAGCCACATTGCGCCGGTGAGAAAGTGACTGTATCCGAGCCGCCAAATCGAGATCAATCACATTACAGATTCTTCGTGGATTTTCTAAAGAACCTCGAGTTGAATAGCAGGGGCACCGGATTAGATGGTATTCAATACACGGGTGGATGGTAAATTTATATCAGTGCAGGATGGATTCAGACGGGAAAAAACTTCCTTGCCCTTAATAATGAACCAAATTTTTTAACAGCGGATTTTGCTATAGATTCGATATAATCATGTCACTTGACGTCTGCTGAGAGAGTTAACCCGAGAAGGCGCAGTTTCTTAGTTTCAGGGAGACTAATCTGATCCATGCTAATGGAAGGTAGATGCTATTGTCTGTGATGGTTAACAGATAAAAGCTTCATTTTGAAAACAGTAATATTCCCAAGCCATTTCTTACCCAAATCCATCACGGATTGGAGGTCTTTTCAAGCTTAGCAGCGAGGTTCGCGTTGTCAGCCTCAGCAGATTTTTGATCGAGGCGAGAATAAACGTCGTCAGGATCTGATTAAATCGGGGAGATCGTTAATGAACATTGGATAAAAACATAGGATCTAGAATAGAGCCTTGAGGGACACCCGAGTTCGTATAATAGTATCGGAAGTCATGTCTGTTCAATACTAATTTCATTGTACAATTTGAAAGGAATGACTGGAAAGTAAAATACTCATTGACTTTTAATTCATTTACATAATAATCTTTTTGAATGATTTTTATCGGTTTATTTTCTGATGAGTTTATGTTTACTTGAATGAACTATCGACAAGAGTTTTTAAGAATGCAATTCACCACTGTAAAATCTAACCAAATGCCGTCTGCTAAAGCGAACTCCTGTCAGTATATGAAAACTATGAAACTGGGAAGATAGAAGAAATCTAATCCAACACCCATATTGCAATGCAACAGATTTGTGAATGACCCGGAACTACAAAGGAAAATATACAAACAGCGTGTAAAGAAAATACAAAGGACAAATTGGATGTGTCAAGTAGGACACATTAAGAAAAGCTCTATTGACATCAACAAACGACATCATCTCAAGAGAAAACGGATGTAGGAGAATAAAAGTAAATCCCCCAAAAATGCAAAGGAGATTGAAAACAATGTCAAACATGGAACGGAATACAGGAAATACGCAAAAAAATAAGGAACAAATGAAGACAGGCTAAAGAAAACTGGCTCAACGATAAATGGGCAAAAGTAGAGAGATCAACCACTAATAAAGGCGATATGCATAAAAATATGGGAACTAATAAGAAAGAACTCGGCAAATAACGCTCATGTAAGAGAACAATATACTTCAGCGATGGAACAAATACACTGAAGTTACCTTCCACGACAAAAGAGGCAGCCAGCAATTAACAGAAATACTGACGTACCAGAAATATTAAACTGGAAGCTGCACTGGTCAGAAACAAAGCAGCAGGAAGAGACGGTATTGTAATAGAGATACTGACAGTTTTAGATTAATTCAACGTAAACAGGATTACAAAAATATTAAATAAAATTTAAAATACAGGCGAAATCCCGGAAGGCCGAAGCGGCCAAATCTTACAGCACTACATAAGAAGCTTGGCCCAAAAGAATGTGATCTCCAATCAGTTTAATCAGCCACATAAAAAAACTTATCCTCTGGATTCTAATAAACAGTGCGTAGCAAAATCGTCCCATAGATGGACAAGAACTCATTTCAAAACCAAAAAGGCGTATTGACAGAGAGGAATATTTCGTTGGAAACACGAAGTTAGTATTGGATTCTTAGATATTTAACATCCTATCAGGGAGCGAATTATTAACAGTTTTCTCAAAGATGAAAGAGAGAATCAAACCAATAGAAATGTCGTTCTACAGAAGGATGCTTAGGATACCATGGACCGATCAAGTGAGCAACGACGAAGTTTTGGAGAACATACAAGCAAAAAAAACAAATTATACGCAGCATCAGGAAGAAACAGCTGAGGTTTCTGTGACACGGAAAGAGGAAGGGGAGCTTGAAATCTAAACTTATTTATAAATGAAACTTTGTGTGTGTGTGTGTGTGTGTGTGTGTGTGTGTGTGTGTGTGTGTGTGTGTGTGTGTGTGCCAGTTACCTTCGGGAAGACTGAGCCAATTTTCTTGAAAATTTACACTGATGTACTATAAGCGTCTGCGCGTATTTTTAGCTAGGTTTTTGTCGATGTACCCCCGATAAATATCGATAATCGAAAAAATCAGGTTATAGAAGGAGTGGTCCGATATTAATCAAATTTGATACACTAATAGACAAAGACATAAGAAACTATATTCAGCAATTTCAAGGTTGCAATTCTTACAATAGTGCAGAAAATCGATAATATATATATATATATATATATATATATATATATATATATATATATAAGACAAGATGTCTGTGTGGTTATCTGCCTGTATATCTATGTTTTCAAACTTTTTATTTTAGTTTTTGCTTTGAGTTTGTCCCTTAGTAGGTATAATTGTAGTTCTTAGTCTCAGCCATGATGCCATAATTCAGAGGACTTATTTAGCCTTCAAAATTCAGTCTACGACGAGAAAAACTTATTTGAAATCAAAATTTGATTTATATACATTCATTTTTCTTTCAGTCTACGGTTTCGCTTTAACTGGAAACAACTATTGCTTTTTAGTCTTTCGTGCCAACGTCCAAAGAGTCTGAGCTCCATGACCATGGATTAGTTTTAAACTTTCATCACACCCGAGCAACGCCGGGCTATACTGATAGTATATAATAATTGCAAGACAGATAGAAGGAACGTGAGACAGGGAAAAGCAGCCCGAAACATTCTTGATGGCCTTTAGCAAGTGGATAGCGGAGCGGGGTTTGAAAGAGATACCAAAATAAAAAAAATATTAAGAGTGACAAGAGATAGGGGCTAGTGAAAGTCCATGATAGCATACGCCCTGAAAATACACGGTACATAAAAATATTTGTTTTTATTTCATATCATCTGCTTTCTAGAAACCTCAAAGCTATATAATGTTTGTCTTAATGCTGCAGATGTTCAGCAAAGAAATGTTATTTTCTGAATACTCATTTAATAATATGATATCAGAACATCTTGCCACCATATTGCGGAAGTTTAGTACACTTTCCATCTTAAATCTTCGTTGTTATATTGTTGATCGGCAAAAGCAAAATGTTTGGATGTTAAATAAGATAAATTAGACGACGAGTTTTCTTTACATTTAGCCCTGTGCCAAAAAATATCAGTAGAATTAATAAGCGACATTGTATGAAGAAATTTTGTATAAGAAATCCCAAATTCAATTTCGTGCCTTGTAAGGAGAGCAAAAACGCTCGCCTGGAGTAATGAGAAATCATTCGAGTTCGAATTCCAGTTGGTTTTGATACGTTCATTTTCGAGCAATTTCCTTTGTAAAAGGTATACGATCGTCTTCCAAAAAACTTTTTTAAACATTGAATTTTATCTGCAAATAATTGTTATTCTCATGAAAATCGTTAATACAGCATTCAATTGTAATAAAAACATATCTTTACGTTCCAAAATATATTTCAGTTTTAAAACTTAAAATGACCCACAAAGGGCTGATAACCCATACAATATATTTAAATGTCAATCTTATGTCGGTGGGACCAAGACTATAATGATTGCAGCTGTTACATTGCGAAACGATTACGCAAATGTATTAACATCCAAATAAATGCTTACACTTTCAAATATAAACAATCAGTAAAAATGTCAGTTAAATACATAACAACTCATGGTATTTTCATTATTCGTATTATTGTCCTCATTTTTGTTGCCATTTGTACGACGTTTTGGCCATTGTACGCTGCAGGCTTCTTCCGGTGCTAGGAATTTCGAACCAAAACATTTATTACAATAAATATTTTAATAAAGGTTTCGGTTCGAAATTCTTAGCACTTGAAGAAGGCCCGAGCGTACAATGGCCGAAACGTCGTACAAATAGCAACAAAGATGAGAACACTAGTCTGAGTAATGTAAATATTTTAAATACCATCTCATCTCAAAAATATAGACATATAATAACGACTCATATATTAACGAATGATATTTAATCCTCTAAGTAACGAGTAAATATTTGTAGATTTAAATCTAAACGACCACACCCTGCCGTTCACAGGGAAAGTTAACGCTAAAAGAATAACATAATTAAAAATAAGATAGATTGATTTCGATATTAAAATCAACTCATGGGGTTGACATGTAACATTAAGCATCTCACCCGAACACAATTACTTTTTCCGATGGCAGAAGATAATTTTTCTGCTTTTATTTACGATTTGCCTATTTTATTGGATGTCAAATTAATTTCCTTTTCACGCCATTTCAACAAAACAATTCGTCAATAGACGTCTTCATATGTACGATACACAAGGAATGAGAAGTAATTCCATTTGGTATTGGAAAACGCCTACAGAAGTCCACAGAATTAATCGGCCATCTTTTCAATTATAAAGACCATGATACAACTCAAAATTAAAATTTTTATTCCGTTACAATGTTTTTCAGATAAATATAGTGTGCGGTTCTGATTAATTTGGGAAAATAGTGAATGTCTAATAGCCCAATTGAAATAAAGGCACATTTTAATATCTGAACTTCAGAAATATTAAAATTTTAGGTAACGTATCCAATAAATATAAAATGAGCTTATGCAGCTCTTGCTTAAGATCCAAATTGAAGTGTCAGACAAGACTGAACTTAATAAACGATCTGTTAAACAAGCTATCATTCTCCATTTCCCTAATTTATTTATCATCGATATTATGAACGGTTGGAATTTATTAAATCTAGCACGATCTGAAATAACGAGTTCACCATAGTAGTGATCTTCTTTCTAACCGCTGTCTTCGGCGTTGAGTTCAATGCGCTTGAAGTATAGGATAGATATGTTCGTATATATCAGGGCTTACACGCATGCGGGGTCTTTGGAACAGGAAAATACGTTTATCCCACGTTTTCTGTTTAAGATTGTTTTTCCAGTCACTTCTAAAGATTGCTTCAAATGAATACAGGGTGTAAACCATAAATTGGCAGTAATTTCAATCCGCAATTTAGGTTTTTTAAAGCGGCATTATCAGTCTGAAATGTTAGTTTCTGTACTCTTTAGAGTCTGAAGTCCAGATTAGCCACCTAAAAATACTAACAAAATGAGTGCCAGTGTAGAATTTAACCATAGAATGGTTATTGCTGAATTGTTCCGCGCCGGGCATAAGACATCTGACATTATCAGAGACACTGGCTATGCTCCTAGGACTGTTTATCGTATTGTAGCAAACTTAAGGGAAGGTAAAGACATGCAAAGGAAGGCTCACAGCACGAGAAGTGATAAAATCCCCACCAAAAGTTTTGAAATGATCCATTGCAGCAAATCCATCACTGTCAATGGTTGACCAGGCGAAAAAGCGGAATGTAGCCAAAATGACCATTTCTAATGCAGTACAGAAAGATCTTGGGATGAAGTCATATTGCAGACGATGTCGTAACATTCTTCCCGCGAAATCTAAGACCATTCGTAAAGAGAGAAGCCACTTGCTACTCAATCACCCGATACACCATGGTGGTACCGTTCGCATTTTTGTGGAGAGAAAAATTCGTGGTAGACGAAGTCGCCAACTGCAGAAACTCAAGAGTTATCGCCATTGACCCTTCTTGTGTTCCTCCAGTCATGCAGAGTAAACACCCTGTCTCTGTCATGGTGTTTGGAGCTATTGCCAGCGATGGGAAAGTCATGCCCCGTCACTTCATTGAAGTTGGCCTGAAGATCAATATGGCGGAATATCTGAAGATTCTGGAGGAAGTTCTCTTACCCTGGATTAAGAAGAACGATGATCCCAACAAAATGATATTCATCCTGGACTCTGCACCTGCTCATGGGTCAAAAACAGTGCAGACCTTCTTGAAGAGAGAGTTGCCGTTTTTTGTGCCCTGAAATATCTGGCCCTCTAGTTCGCCAGATTTGAACCCCTGCGACTATTGGTTATGGGGCGATGTTGAGAATGTCTCTAATGCTCGCCCCCATAACAGTGTGGCCTCACTGAAGACCTCCGTAAGGCGAGCATTCCGCGATATCAAGAACGAGTTAGCTGTCAAGTCCTGTCGTGCTTTTAGGGCTCGCATTCAGCAAGTTGTGGACGCAGATGGTGAATGCATGGAATAAAATGTTTGTATTTAATAAAACAGTTAAATAAACATACGCAAATCTTAAATGTCTTTAAATGCCTCTTCTTTATCAAGATTTAAAGTCTGAGATCTCAAACTGCCAATTTATCGTTTACACCCTGTACTTTGGACAACTCTGACTTAAATCTATTTATTTTAATATTTTCCTCAATAGGAGTAAATAGCTTTTTTTTTTATCGACCAATTCACATTCAACCACAGTCTTCTTCACAGAAGTGGGTATTTTTCACTTGCATTCTGTTAAAGATAAGGATTTGGGTCTTTTCGAAACTCTTATTATTCTATTCTACTCTCAGTACGTTCTTTTGTTTATGTGCCATTTTTCTTTTACTTGCTGATTATATATATATATATATATATATATATATATATATATATATATATATTCATTGTTGCATGAATTTGGTCCGATGAGCGGTTTGTAAGATCTCCGCGAAATAAGCTGTTGCTAATGGATTTATAAAAATATCCAACTTATTTTTATTATAATACTCTCTTAAATTCTAACATTGAGTTTTCATCGGATTTAATCCGCTGTGGAATTATATATATATATATACATATATATAATTTTAAAAGTTAACCAAACAGTTACTTCTCCACCACCTACAACTACTAGCTCAAGGGTCAGGCCACATACCTCCCACTACCAAGAGGAATTACTAATAATTCTTTCTCCAATCTGAAAATCTGAAGCCAATGAAAACTAATACATCGCAACACCTTTCTTTACCTAAGCTATCCTCTGAGTTTAGAAAAGGGATCGAAGAATGCATTCCTTGAAATGACATGTTGAAAATGGCTATTTCGCCACTATGTTTGATAAATAAAAAATAAACAATATATATATATATATATATATATATATATATATTTATATAGGATATATATATATATGTATATATATATATATATATATATATAAAC